>OZ029921.1:18554608-18594608 GCA_964023275.1 Norana najaformis
TCTGGATATCGAGATATCGGTTCGGTGTCGGTTAAATCGACCCAGCACTAGGGACGGCATGTAGGAGAGCATGTAGACTATCTATAGCCTAAGTCTGATATTCCATGCTATCAAAACAGCAAACCTGCCTAGACCCACCTCTTAAAGGTAAATCAATTCAGAGTGGCTACTGTGATCGATATAACCCTCCTAAAATGCAGGTAATCCGAAGCAGACTTGGACTCAGTAGAAATAGGAATGTACGAGAATTATTGAGATAATCCTGCAAGTGACAAATTAATCTATCTAAATGAATGTAAGAGACATAAACAAAGGTCATTTTTGCTGCCGCACATCTAGCGAGCAGTTGGCCTACTAATGCAGGAGACGACGGGAGAACTCAGCCCACATACTATTCTCATATTTGGAGGGAGGCATGTTCAGCGTAGCCTGTGAGTTATTCTCGAACGTGTTTATTCTGTACTATTGCATGGAAAAGTAAGAAATGTCATAAAAATCGGAAAAATTTCTACTGATTGCAGACCGATCGTCCTCCTCTTCTTAGCACAACCCCTTCCAATTGCTTATTTTGCATTGGTCAACTGCTAGATGACGCTAAGCGGCAGTGGCATCATTTTGGTGGAGTGTTTTGACGACGGTGTTCGTAAAATGTTTTCATAAAATGACGAAACTTATATTTTATTTAATTATTTAATAAATCGTATTTATTTAATCGTATTTCATAACTGCTTATGGTTGAAGTATTATTTTAAAAAATTGCGGTAAAACATGGAGACACGGCCGCTTGTTATCGACCTACTTCAAAAAATATGGCCGCCGCAGACAGCGATAGAAATTAGAGCGCTACTACCTACCGGAAGCACTATCAGTTAGCCATGCTTTATATGGCACAAGGTAAGGAAGTAACTTTCAGTTTCTTGGTTCTAGAGACCTGTATTTATGTAGTAAATTGACTGATGTACTTGCGCATTAACCTAATATAGCCCTATATTGCCAGTTGCGACTAAATTGTCTTCTTTCGCTTAGGAGTGCTGGAGTCCTTGAAGTATGGTCCTAGTTTGTAGAGATCATTAGGACTGTTATGACTTTAAAATGTAAAATTTGCTCCAATCTAAACCTCACAGACATCCTTTAAAAGAGCACTGCTGAGTGGGTATAAAGAATTAGGGATCTGTCACATTGCCAAATTACCTTATATGTGATTTTATATGTAGATAGTGACCTATGTTTTCTCATTAGCATCCATTTGATGATGGTAAGAAAAATGTTTTCCTTAAGTGTTCTGCTGACTGTTTCTGTAGATGCGTGACATCAACCAGCATTGGTACGCGTGTGCAAGGCGCTGGTTTCCTTGCTGCAATGTTTACAGCCTAGCGCTACTGCTTATGGTGTTCTGTCTGTTCCTGCTCGTCATCAATATCTATGAACTTCGTCTGATGCAAGTTGACCATGCAGTCCTTCACAACATCCCTGTTGCCAGAGCGGCGGCTGATGATGAGAACTCACAGAGACTTCCTGTTGTTTGGGTTCACGGAAAAATGGCAAGCAAAACCTTAGGCTTTGTCATCGTCATTGTCTCTGTCATGATCTTGCAAAATCATTTGATGAATTTAGTATAACAGTTGCCAGCCATCGTTTCCATAATATGCAACAGCTGGTGATTATATTTTCACTGTTTGTAAACATTATATACCAGTACATAAAATTACATGGAATTCCCTGTATCTATCTGTACATTATTCTCATTTCCCATTTTGCAAACAAATCAAGGCTGATGTTTTCCAGCTATCTTGGTTGAGGTGAATTTGTTAAATGGTGTGAATGTACTGTATGTCTGATTAATAATAAGAAATAAAATATGGATAAATAAATTTGTTTCTATATTTATACATGTAGTACAGGTATATCTTGGTTATATGTGGTGATATATTCACTTACATATATATAGTTAAGGTATGTTTTATATTATGTATTTAGAAATGTATGTAGCATTATAAATAATAGAGAAGTTATTGTGTGACTGTTTGTGATTTATTGCAGTTAGAGATTGGTTACATGAAGCACGTCTTTAATGTTTTTGAAAGAATTGGTTTCATAGCAAGAGACTCTGCCTCAGATTGGGATGTGCTCTGGTCACATGACTACCCTTTCAAGACTTTAGGTCCATATCTCGGCAACTTAAGACCACATCAGAGGGTATGTTATAATTGCAGGTTGACCTTATGCTTTACTTTATGTCATATTTGAGAGTTTTTTCTAGGCTGAATGAAATCATCTTTTGAATGTTTAGGTTTAATGTGTTTCTTTTGGAAGCAACCAGCATTTTATGCTTTTCTAAAAGATGATGGTTATTACATTAATGAAAAGATGATGGTTGTTAGATTATTGAATTGAACTGGATAGGAAATGAATGAATTTGTTTGGATTGGATTTATGGTAGGTCAGGCGTTTGGTTTGGCTTAGCAAGGGATTTATTAATATAATCTGTTCCTATAAATTTTCTAGTTGAGGTATTGACAATATTTATTAACATTAAGTTGCTATGTTATCACTTATTGTAAAGTATTCATTTAAACAGTTTGCAGTAGTTTTGCACTAATGGAAACCAAACTTAACTAGTATGTAGATTTACAAAAAAACAACTTTGTATGGATCATGCAACAGCTGTGCACTGATGAAAAGTAAACATAACTGTCATCATCAGCTAGTTGTAAACATAAATAATTTAAGTAATAGACAGTGTAGAATTATGTCGTATCCAAAAACAAGTGATTTTGCGTATTTAACAGTAAGAAATTGAACCGTGCACTTTGCATTTAGGGATGTGCTATTTCTCGCGTGAAACATGATTCAACTTCAGAATTTGTCTTCCAGGTGAATCACTTTCCTGGCTCGGGATCCCTGACAAACAAAGTTCAGCTGGTAACGTCCGAGTTCAGCTTTATTCCTAAGGCGTTCCAGATGCCTAGTCAGAAACAGGCATTCACGGATTATGTAAGCAGCAACATATTAGCAGTGCCATTCAATTTTTTTGCTATTAGTAACTTTTGTTTTTAGGCCACATAGAAATATTAATACTTCATCAAGAGGGAAAATGAGATAACTAGTCAAGCATGTATTTATTTATTTATTTGTTGGCTTTTATTATATTTTTCTTCCTTGATATAAATATTTGCTCAGGAATGAAAAATTTTAGTTATCTGTCAGAAATTCAGATTAGAAGAAATGTTCTTTTGCTTAATAGTTTTCAGATTTTACATTGCTGTTTGCATGGTTAGATATGGGAATTATTTGTGAGGTGCATATAGGTGCATGAGTTCATTGAATGGTAGTTTCATGCACATGTGAATGGATATTTGGAGTGTTGCGTGGATGGATATTTGAATTCATATTTGCCGATGGATGAATATTTGGGTTATTTTAGGCAAAGAAAAACCCTAATAAGCTGTGGGTTCAGAAGAACAATAACCATCGTGGAATTAAAATTCTCTCAGTTGAAGGTCTGTGCATAACCATTGTGCCGTTGTAATTTGGTATGAAATTATTGCAGCAAAGATAAGCCAGAAAAGCAAAATCTGAGCAGCCAGAGACACTGCAAAACCTAACTAAATTAATGGCTTCTAAATGATTCTATTGTGAGGGAACAGGGTACCTCAATCATTGTCCCCAAGCTGATTGAGGTTTATTATTTGATATTTTTCTCTGAACATGTGAAACTTTGGGAGATGACCTGTATTGTGTAGTGGTATTTTATTCTGGAGAGGTATTACATCTGTTAATGACTGTGGCAATTCTAGCTAGGGCTATAGAGACTGCAAATGAAGAGGCCTCCTGCTAACTAGTTTAATGCAGACAAGTTGCATATGGCTATCAGCATTGGCAGAGCTAGTTGAGTTGGAGAGATGGATTTGGGAAATGCACAGTTAGTTGATTTTGGTTGGTGAGTTAGGAAAGGCAAGGGAATAATCGTGAAGTCAATCATGTTGTTGACCTGCGTAACTGCTATTGATTTGCTTCTGTGTTTTTTTATTTTTGTAGAACTCGATCTGGATACAGCTAATTCATTTATCCAGGAATATGTTGCTGATCCCTTTCTCATTGATAAAAGGTTTGATATGTGCTGTTGGTTAGGGTTTCTTGAACTATGATGTAGTAATTTAGTAACGTTTAAACTTGAGAATTATATCCAGTACTTTGAAGAAACTCATTAAGGTTGTGTATAAATGTTAAAATCAACTAACTAATATAATGTTCAGTGATAGTTGTAACTGTAATTGTAGTTGTAATCAAAAATTTTTTAGAGCACCCCTTCAGGAGAAACTAATCAGAGGCACTCTTTACGCTAGGCTTAATGATGTTAAATGTCATTTGGAAACACTGCTCAGATAAATGGACGAATCACCAGTGGCAGGCTTGTGCACACATGCAGAGCCCTACCAACAGATTCCCAACTAGAGTTGAAAGATGACAGCATGTTCAGGGTTAACCTCTCTCAGTTGAAGAACTGGAATTCAAACTTCTAATGCAACACTTAAAGGCCACCTTCTTTGTCAATTAAGACTTCACAATGAAACTAATCAAAGCAGTGCAGATTTTATTTTGTTATACCTATTTAGTGGCTGTACGTAAATAATGTTCTAGGCATTAGTCAGCTGCTCTCAGCTTTGTGTATTGTGTATCTTCCAGGAGATTTGACATAGGATTGTATGTCACTTTGACTTCTGTTGATCCTCTGAGAGTATACATCTATGAAGGTGATTGGCTAATTAGGTAGGTGTAACGAATATCAAAGGTTGGAAATTCTAAAACATGTGAATTTGTGCTAGGAAGTTGCTTGTAAAAGTTTTCCTTAAGACATAAACACATCAACCCTCATGTATTGTGCTTAAATGATGCGTCTATGGCACAACAAGGGCATATTAATCTTTTGTCTGTATTTATATAGTATGTCTTTCTGTTGTCTAAGCATCAGTCATTGGCATGAAGCCACTGTATGTTAAGCTCTTTCACAAGGTCCTTACACAGTGATCATGTCAGGAAGACTTAAACCTATGTACTCCACATTACAGGGTGAGAGCTTAATCAGTCGGTCAGTATGTCATGCCTATGTATCTGGAGCACAACATACTCAAGTATTCACATGGCACTTCTTCAGAAAATACTTGAAACAATTTGCTACAGCAGTCGTATGTTATATCAAGGTGGGTGATGTTGATGCAGGGACAAATAACTCCATTTTGTTTAAATTGAATAGTTTAAGTGAATGTTTGCTTGGATACAGGTTTTGTTCTAAAGACTACCATCCTTTTGACCGTAATGATGTTGAGAAGTACGTTATCACTGATGACTACACTCCGCTTTGGGAGGTAAAGCACTGTTCTGCGTTCAGTGTTTACTTGTAATTTTAAATGAAACTTAAAGGACTAGATACTATCTTGGGCTGCAAACCATCTTGTTTGATGCGGGATTAGTGTTGTTGGGTCAGAAGCTATTATGCTATTCTGTTGTCATTCGTGATTGGCCTATGTTGTCATATTCTATTGTAGATTGAATCACTGGCTAAGTTCTACAAGGAGTCTGACTCAACTAGAAAGACTGCACTTTTCAGTTACCTAAGAAGACTTGGTAATGCTTTGTTTCATTTTTTACATATTTAATTGTCCATTTGTTAGAACTAGAATTTTGAGCAATTTGCAGAAATATGGCTAAAATGTTTTAAATTAATTCAAAGTGTGCTAGTGTTGTGAATGATGAAATTCATTGCATAAAGTGTTTGTGTTGTGTTTACTTCAGAAATGATTAAATATTTATTAAATGCACCAGAGAACATTTTGGTTATTCGCTAATGGCGTAGAGATGGCCATTTGAATTTATTTCTGGTCTTTTGTTTTATTTTAATGTCAATTTGACAAGTCTTACATTGATTTATGCTGTGAGTTTACAACTATAATCTTGGATTATGTGTAGGGACTAAAGCTTTCTGGAATATTTGTTCCAATATGAGTGATTTGTGGATTTTAATTGTTAAATGTCCTGGGTACACATACAGTAACAGTTGACAATTTTAAAATGCTTGATCATCCTCGGCCGTCTGTCGACAGTTTTCTAATGGTTTTGGCTTGGGTACATAATGGGTTGTCCTCAAAGGCCCAGAACACCGACCTTACACCATATCTTAATACATTGCTGACTCCATATTGCCCTCCTAGGTTCTTGCGTTCTTCTGATACTGGTTTGTTGCAAGAACTTAGTTTCAGGACAATTGTAGGATAACCTGCCTTTAGCTTCTATCATCTTTGGAATCATCTACCGCAAAAGGCACAAATTTGCAAACTTGCTAAATCACTTGTTAAGACTCATTATTTTGCCCTGGTTTATGCTTGACCATCTTGGCCCCTAGCAAACAAACATCTGTGCCTCAGATTCAGATTTACTGACATTGCGTGCATAACAAGTTCTTTAAATAAATAAAAAATTAAATAATAAACATTCAGCTTTGTGGGCTCCAAAGAATGAAGTCACAAAGGACTGGAGGAGCCCATTTTGCAGATGAAGACCACTTGGCTCAGGGTAGTGGAAAAGGACTTGGAACAATATCACTTTGGGCTGAACAGTATATAGAAGACGCATGATCTCTAATGGTCTGGCACTGAGGTACATGGCTGTTTCATGCTATGAGTATGTGCCTGGAGAGTTCAAGAGAGATATTCAAGTAGTTAGTTTATAGTCATATTTTATACATGCCACTTACTGAATATTATAGATATTTGGATGTGTTACAGTTTCTTTTTGTGAACAACTTTCACCTTCCAAGTCAGAAAATGTTAGTGTGAAATGTAATTTTTTAATGAAAATCCAACACCTTAATATTTCTGTTGCATATTTGATGCTTTAGGAAAAGATCCAGATGTCTTGAATGGCAACCTTGCGACTGCAGTACGTGAAGTATTCTATTCAAAAGAGAATAACATGACACGGCAAACAGCACATTACTCCCACCGGTTAGTGTGAACAGATCAGGATATATTAAAATTGGGAAATTTTTTAGCACTTTTGTTGGACAAAATCATTTCACTGTAGAGTGTGAGGAATTGTTATTCATTACTGCTTATAGAAGGAATGAGCTTATGTCATTTGGTCATGTGTATTTTTGGAAAACTACTGATTTTGTTCACTGTTTTTTCTTTCAATAAATTGTTCTAAATATTTTGATGATAATGTTTCATATGATGAATTTTATAACAAATAGCATTTTAATCTTGATAAATTTGATTGAATCTTTTTGCAGTAATTTCTTTGAAATGGTGAGATTCGACTTTCTTATAGATGAAGATTTGAGAGTGTATCTTATGGAGGTATGTACAGGATATAATTATTTTATTTGTAAATACTATTCTTCTGATTGTTTAGAAATGTCAATATTCTTCTGGTCTTCACTGAAGTCATTATGTTGTTTTTGTGATTTGTAATCATAACTTTCATTAGTGCCTTGGTGAGGTTCTTAAAAGGTGTTATATAAACAGCCATATGCATACATAGATACTGGACAAACTTTCTTTATTTTGACTGGACCTGCCGTATTCCAACTCCCCCTGGGTAGAAATGCAGAATTCAGCCCACGTGCCAGGATTATGCTGAAGACCCCTTTGTCCCAGGGTAAAGTGATTACCCATGGCCAAAGGGTCAGGGGCCAGCTTAGTGGAATTGGGCCCTATACCCTGCATGTCTGTCTCATGACCAAATACTCGAGGTATTCCAGCTAAAAGGGGAGGACATCTGTAAATTACGTAATTATGAATCAACATACAACTGAACACATGTTTTAATATAATGCTTTATTATACACTAAGTTACACGCTAAGTTACAATCAGGTAGTTGATTTTGTGTAGGTACAAGTCAATCTGTTAACTATGCAGAAAATATATTATTAATCTTGGCTTAATGCTTGCCCCCAGCAATGTTAAAATTGCCTTATTCAGGCAGGGAAAGGGGCCATCGACTGAATGAAACCAATGGGTCTGTTGCCACTCAAATGACACTTGAAAGGCTGTTGGCCTCTGAAGATCAAATGAAGTGGATAAATATTTCCCCAGACACTGGCCCTCTGCCCTTCAAGACCGCAGACGACTTACTATCTTTGTTACAGTGCAAGAGAACTTCTGCTATGTCTTAATGCTGCATTGAGAAAGTACAAGTTGGTTGTACAAAAGTCAACCTGACCTTGCAGAACTAGATCTGTGACTGGTAGTGATGAAACCAAGAAGCATTACTGTCTAAGACAAGAAGGAGCGTTGCCTGGTGGACCGTTATGCATGAGTATTATGATCTTAAACTCAGTGGTTCTTTGCATGAGCAACCAGTTCAGCTCTTCCTGCTGGAAGTTGGTATATTCCAAAACTTTGGATCAGCTGAGAAAGAAATCAGGGAGAGAGGCCTTTGTAGGTAGTAATACTATAGACAAACCTACTGAATATAAATGCATGCATCATGATTGTTACAACTTGAATAGTAAGCGGATAGGTAAATTGAAAATGTGTGCTTTGTTATTTTCAAGTTGTCGTCATAATAGGGCACCCTTTGGGAGCATAGCTGTTACCACGACTCTGCCATCTGTCCAGGGCTTGGGCTCATTTCCCGGCTCTTTGTAGCCTAAAGTTCAGCAGGCAAGGGTCTGCCTCCATTGTCTGGACCTGCCTCCATTGTCTGAGATCATATGTGTTCCTGCCTGTTCCAGCCTCTTGGGGGGGATGATTATCAAGGCTTGAAGTGCCCTTGCATGGTCCTACCTGCCATCGCAGCATGTGAATTGGTTGTATATCCAGTCTCCCCGCTTCAGTCATCTCTGAGACAGGGGTCTGCGCTGGGTGCCTTTATCAGTACAAATGTGCAGTAGCAGACTAGTGCATAATCCTATTCAAACCAGCCATTAAGTTCTCTGTGTTGAATGTGCTGTGCATGGTTGTTCTTCAGGTGAACATGTCACCTAACTTGTCGTCGGAACATTTTCGTGGAAATAAATTGCTATACGAGCAAGTTGTGTTTAGTCTCTTGCGTCTGGTTGGCATTGCTTCAGCTGTTCGGATGGATAAAGCAATCATGGGGTCAGTACATGCTGCACTCATTTTAAATCCTTTTGCCACTAGTTGGAAGACGCTAATTTGCACTTACTAATTTGCAGAACTGTTTGCTCATTGTTAGTCATAATTATAACACACAAATTTAATTCTGTTTTGCAGTACTACAAATGATTTGTTGTATTGATTTGTAATTCTAATACTGCTTCAAAATGCTATTTAATGTATTGTAATGGAGCTGAGTATCTTTCAAAGATGCTTCTGATCAGCCTAAATGATGTTAAGAGTTCATTAAAAACTAGAGTAAACTTAAGAATTACGTGCAGACTCAGACACGGTGTACATCCAAACAGAGAATTATCTAGCATTTTCTGCAAGTGACAACCTCTGAACGAGTTGCAACAACAGCCAAAAGACTGTTGCCGACACATGGCAGCAACAGTAAGGTGTTTGATATTAATTATTTGTATTTATTAGCAATTCAGTAGCAATTAATTTTATTAATTAGCAGTACTGTTATTGAGTTGATGTACTGATGCTGATTTTGGAGTACTATAATACACTGAACACTGGCCAACCACAATAGTTAAAATCAGTCCTCATTCCCCAGGATTATCATTATTCAACCAGGTCATTTGATTGCCTTTCTCTGGTGATACCTAAGACTAGAACTGTTCTTGGTAAAGTGACTTTTTGGTCGCTTGATCTAAATTTTTGAACTCTCTTCCTTTAGTCTTCCTTTATCTGTTCGTTCTGTTCAGGCACTTGTGTCATTTCGTTCTTAAGACTAATTTTTTTAACATTGCTTATATGCCATAGGCTGCCTCTCTGTCTTGGTTGACAGATCTTCAGGCTATTGACCTGATTGCAGCATGGTTTTTGTGTTCAGAAATGATTTAGACACTGATGTAGTTAGTAATAATAATCAAAGTATAGTAAATTGGAGTGTATTCATATACCTCTGCTGTTGCAATCAGTAAAATCTCCATAAAAACTTGGTTAAGATGAATATTACATGACATGGCCATTTGCATATTGATTGTTGCACACGACTTCAAATTTTGGCACCAAGGAGACTTGTTAAAGTTTTTGTTGTAGGGCATCATAATGAAATTTAAAATTATACTTTTGCTGTGAAACTCTACATAAGGACTTCCAGTTTGATAGCTAACACAACGAGAAATATAAACACGCAAAGAACTCTTGACCCATTTTATGCCACATACCTTCTGAGCACATTTCTCTTAAATTAGCCAGGCTGACTTTGTAAAGGTTTTCTCAGGAACGCTCGCATATATTCCCTGTATAGGTTGTTTTAACTGACTCTGACTTAAAATGGCTTTTTTGTGTTCTTGTTTTAGTTTTTGCATTTTCTTTTGATTATGGATGATGTGCACCTTTAGTAATAATATGCATAAACATACAGATGGAGTGCTATGTTTGGCTGTACTGATTTTTTAGATCTGTGTCCTATTTAACAAATAACTTTTGTCTGTGAAGTTTTGCGATTTTGGATTTCTTTGTTTTATAATGCAACCATTTGGACAGCTCCTGAAGGCATATTAGAACACATAACAGTAACAAAATGTTCACTGTTCAGGTATTTTTGAAAACTAGAGCTGTAAAAGCAGACATTTTGTTAATTTTAGTGGAGACGTTGACGCAATACAAATGCAGGTGTCGAGTAGAGATTTACGAGTTTATGCAAACAATTGCACAGCCAACCTTTGTACCAACTGTCAAGCTCCAGTACGTCAACATATTATGCTGATCCAATGAACCTTTAGAATACAATTTTTTATCTTTGTTGCTGGCAAACAACTACTTCATGCCTTATGTATGTATGCATGTATGTGTGTGTTAAAACACTTAAAGTAACGCCTTGTAACTAACTCTTGAAAGCACTGCAATATGACTATTAAACTGATCTAAATAATTGCTGGTGTAAGCAAAACTTTGGTAGGTCTGCATGGATAGAGTTGCGGTAATCGAGATGCATCAAGATGAATGAGGGGTCACTGTGCCACCAAATGACAGATTGCAGCTACATATTGCCATGACGCATATTCTAAGCTCAGCCAACAATAGGAGCAAACCCAGTTTGGTAATGAGTTGTTGATTCTGTGATGTTATTCATTCTTCATTGATCTTGAATATGCATGCCTTGTGCATAGCCAGATGTACTTTATCTTCACTGAATTCAACCGGAGTTGATTTGAAGACATCATCACCCATACTTTGGCTACAACAACTCATGTAGATGATACATGGGTTAGCATGTCAGGCAGATAGGTAGTGGTGTACAGTTGAATGTTGGCGTACCCATGTACATGCGTTCCTAGAGCAGTGATGGTCAGAATCAGCTAGGCTATAGGTAAGATGTATAGAAGTGAACTGGGAACTGAGCCCTATGGGTCTTTGAACGGAACTGAATATTGTCCATGTCGTGCCCAGCACCAAATCAACTCCAGAGTTTGTAGAATTGTTACAAAACCAGAACTAAGTGTTCATTCCATTAATCCAGAGCATTTTAACTAGGAAAATATCTACAGCAGTGTTAATATTGTCCATGAGAAAACTGTCAGATATTGCACAAAGCAGCCATATTGGGTGTAAACACACCAGCTACAATTTTGTAATAACTTCTTAATTTCCTTTTCTTAAGTTTAGGTATAGCAAAAGAGGACGACAGCAACAATGTTGATGGTGTGATAATGACGATAAAGCGACGTGCTAATGATAGAACAGGAAAGTAGCTGATTTGGGTATTTGTAGGTCTGCCGCCTTTGTGCCACCTGCATGAACAAGGACTTGGAGTTGATTATAACGAGTGCCTACCTGGAGCACTTGAACAGGCATACCTGGAAGAGGATTGTTCCAAAGCCTCCAGAGGTCATAAATTGCATTATTAAACATTTTGTTGCCCCACTACATTTTTTTATAAGTATTGCATGCAAAGGTGAAGGGTTAGAAATAATAGAAGTTCAGCTGACCAAATCTATCCTTATGTATTAGCTATTGGCATTTATGGTATGAGTCAGTACATTAGAAATAGTTTGTGTGATTAGCCAAACATATTAGTGATATTTAAGTGATAGTTATACAGTTATAAGGAAAACGCATTGCACCAGAATAAGGGAGTTTTGATTGAGCTATTGTCTCAGTAGCACTGTGACTCATTGATAATATATTTACCTTTCACTTATGTGACATGGCTTTGATTCTGAGTGCATTTAGCGAAATTATTAATTTGTTTTTAAGCCATATGGTAAGGTCAGATAAATGCTTTTGCTTGAAGAGTGGCCTTGCCGCTTGCCAGGTATCAAATACATTTAAATCAGCCAACCATTCTATGTCCATTACTTACCCTGCAAAGCAGCAAACATTGTACTTGATCATATGACTTTTTAGCTTATGCCTTTGCTCTCGTCAGAACAGTGTTAGGGTTTCAGGCTTTCATGTTGACTGATCTGAAGCTGAAACTTGCTACCAGCTGTGTGACATCTGTCAGTTCATTGATGTCTTTCAGGTCTGAGCTCAGAGCATGTCTGTTTCAGCTTGCTTACCCTCTGCAGCCTGGCTTTGCTTCTGTGACCAGCTGTATTTCTCCAACAAATCATGATTTGGACTGTGGTTTCCTTTGTATTGACCATTGGTTGATACTTTATAAATGATAATGATGATGCCTCAGGTTAGGTTGCATTGGGTTGGAAGGATCTTTCAGCTGAAGTGCAGGTGTGATAGCAGCAATCCAACAACTGTACATGCTCAAGGACCCACAAGGAAAGGTGGTCCTTTTGTTGGATTGCTATTCCCATGCTGACTCTAAAGCTGAAATATTCTTAATCTTATGATTACAGAATAATTGCTGACTGAACTGGGTAGTAAATGATCAGCTTTAAAGCAAAAAGATACTTAACCTCATGATTTGAAAATAATTGCTGACTGAATTGGGTAGTAAATAATCAGTTACCATAACGTGGACTTAAGTCACCTTGTTATCTTAATCTAATGTTTGCTTTGCAGACCCAGGTGACTGCTAAAAGTTGGGACCCTGCTGCTGACGTTCAGTTTGGAAGATTGAGCCTCTTGAATCAAATAATGATGCTCTGGTTCAACGGCAAGTGCATAGATGACTCTACCTGGTGTGTGTAGCTGTCTAAATTTTTGTGGCATGTTTTTAGCAGGCTATATGGCTTTTGTGGAGAATATGCTTATAGTGGAGAAGTGGGAAAACAGTCATAATGCTTGAAATAGGTATGGCAAGGTGGTGATTGGCTCTATTTGTGTAGAATTTTAAAAAATGTTGCTGAATTTGTTGCCGAAGATTCAAAATGTTCCAGGAATCAAATTCTGCCACCTGCCTGTTTGCCTGCCTGTGTATGTATGACATTAGGCTATTTTTAATTTGATATTGAGTTGTTTTTTATTTGCAGATTTATCTTGCATAATTTAAGTCTGTTGTGTGTGCTAAGAATCTGTTTTTGATTTTTTATTAGAAGTTTCTGTGAAACCGTTTGTAAGCAATTAACTCTTTCATCATGTGACAACAATTCATTTCCTCTCACAGTTGAACTTAAGAGAACTACAGCTGTGACTGGCCTGTCTTTCCTCAGTAATTTGAGCCAGAAACTTCATAGTGCCAGTCCCTGCATTTGCAGACTTTGCTAAAAGCCATGGCTGTTTTGTGATGTGGACTTGTGATTGCTTCTGAGCAGTCTTTCTGAAGTAATGGTATAAAAATCTATACATTTTGTTATACTGTGATATAATATTTGTATTAGTTTATAGAATATATTTAAGATCTGACAATATGGATAATTAGCTGGAATAACAAAGTGTTGACATAATGCTGAAAATGACATTTTTTACGTTGCATTTCAAGTGAGTGAGAATGTGCCATTCTTGTTCTGGACGTAACTTTGTGGGGCGGGGATGACTTAGCCCAGTTCTGTGCTTAGAGCCACTCGCCTCACTGCCTCTTCTAATCTCGATGTAAACTGACTGTTCAGTACCATCTTTGCCCTTTTGTGTCTGTTCTCTGCAAGGGAGGTTTGGGATTGGCTGCTTCCATAAGGAAGTCAACATCGTAAATCTCTATCTTAGGATCTGATTCTGCCTCTTCCAAGGTCACCAGACGCAACGTCCTGAGGATGGCCTTTTCTCAGAACAGGATTTGTTCCTTTACCTGCGATAGTTGGTCCCTTTTTGTACCCCTTTTAGCCATGAGCTTCCTTGTGACCGCCATTTTACATCTCGTAACTCTGGAACTACTGTCACTAATATGAGACACTAGTCGTTCTCTTAGTTCCTGAGACAGAGGAGTCTTATAACATGTCGCCGTGTCTTAACACCCTAGGCGCATATATATTGGGCAATACATCACCCCACTATCACACGTATCTCACTCTATTTCCATGTGTAGAACTTCCAGCACATATTTGTCATGCACCACAATTTAGGAAGTAAGTTCTTGTACCGGGACTCTGTTGGTAGTTCTTGACCGATGCAGTTAACAAATTCTGCTTCAGAAGATAGAGTTTCTCTAAGGAACTCTGCCTGTGAAGATCCTCTCTCAATAACTTTGCTAATTGCACGCAGACCTTCGGCTTGACCTTCACATGAGGGGGCCTGTTCCCGCACTTCAGGTTTACATTTCTTTACATTTTTTTAATTTATTTTTTATATTTATTTTTTTAATTTATTTTTTAATTTTTATATTTCTTAATATATAGCAATTGGCGTACTGTAATACGATAATTATTATCAACATTCCAAGGTTGATATGTGGTTCTGTTTATTGGCTTTTGAGAAGTATTTTCTACATTTTAGATATAAATTCTGATGAGTTGATAATTGCTGTATTGCTTTACTTTGTTAAAATGGCTTGAATCAAGATATTTGACATGTTTGTCAATTGTATTTTAAATTAAAACTTGCATTGAGTATGTGTCAATATACAGTAAGTAAATACGAATACAATTTATGTTTGGTTTTGTGAAGTTGTTTTTCAGTCGTATCTAAAACCTTAGCATAAAATGGGCCATGCAGGGTGACCGAAATTTGAGTTTACAGCTGCAGTTGACCATGCATGTTGTCTTACTGTTCTTTAAGTACAAGGGTTTATCACCCCATGTAGTTGATTGCATGCCTCACTGTAGTACTCGGCTGGCTTCTGCCCTATGCCAACAGGGTCAGCTCATGCACATCCGTCTTGCATCAGCCCCTGATGCCTTCCAGTCGTTCTCTGCTTGGCCTACCTCTGATCCCTGTGCTGTCCATCAGGATATCAGAGGTAGACCAAGCAGCAAAAGGCAGGATGACGTCGGGGATTGGTACAAGACGAATATGCACAAGCTGACCCTATTGGGTCACTGACCATGTTTGTATGCCACCTATTGTAATAGAGTACTGATGAAGTTTTCCAGGCAATTTGTACATAAACATTTCATTACCTTAGTTTAGTGCATGGAAAGAGCTGCAGTGAATAAGCCTCTACATGAATGAGTGTTAGTGGCCACATTCAGACCTAGGTTGCAAGCCACTTGGACAAGAATAACAAAAACAATGTGGAATGTCGACAAGGTTTTTGGGGGGACCTAGTGAAAGGCCAAGGACAAAGTCGCGTAGCTACATAGTTTACTTGAAGGCCTAAACATTTACAATACAACCGCTTCGCTCAACCGGCTCCTCTTCTGCTCTAACAATTCTCCGCCCTCCCGTCACCGCATCCTTAAAATTTGTAATCGCTCCATAGCTGCCCCACCACTCTGGAATAAACTCCCCCAGAATTGCGAGAGTTTTCTGACCCATTATACAAATTCATCGATGCTCCACCGCTTGCAATTTCTGCTTCGGCCTTTCACTCAAAACTGAAAACATCCCTCTTTCACAGATCCTGGCCTGACACCCCTTCTTCCTCTTATCTCTGCTCTCCAACCCCAAACACCACCACCCGTCGCTGTCACGCTGTATCTCCGTCTGACTTGTGGATCTTGACCTGGAGCCGAACCCTTTTGCCAATCGATTTTGTTTTGACTGAGCGCCTGTGAATAAGCTGGTTCCCGCGACTTAGCTTTCTTTGGGCGCTGTAGAAATCTCGAGATTACGATTACATACATACGTATAATAATCTGTGGTTATTGCAAATTTGATTTGTACGGTATCCAACGGGCCTTTAGGAACTTTATACTGACCATAGAAAAGACAAACGGTTAAATATTTATCTATGGACTAGTCTGCATGATAACAAAATGCTAGAAAACACGTGTAAAATCATCAGTGCTTTAAATATGTAGGAAAAATTAAATGAGCGAAAATGTTTTATTCCTTAAAATGTGTGAAGTTTCTTTCATCAATTTCGTGCTGTCACTCCGTTGTTGCACATTGTGTGTTGTCCAAGTGGACGAACCATGGTCCATCTAACAACGTAAAACGTTTGTACGCAAAAATTGCGAGCAACAGTAAGAAAGTTGATAATATGGAAGACGTTAAGAAAATTCGAAATATTGGTGTTATGGCACACATCGATGCAGGAAAAACAACCACAACAGAGAGAATGCTGTACTATTCGGGATTTTCTAAACACTTGGGCAAGTATATGTGTTTTGACGAACATCTGTTTTCTACAACCGGAGCAGTGTTGCGGTTGGGCGCATAATTTATTAATAAAGTTAGCTTAGTTGTTATTATAATGGGCGTGTGTTAATCTGGTATTGTTTGTAGGCATGACATTGCCGCGCATTAACTGAATTAGCTTGTTAATGGAACGTGCGTTACCAGACTTTACCGAATTTACCGCGCACTGAAAATCGGGCAACTTTAGATGTGTTGTAAGCTTCATATGAAAGGAACTATAAGGTATTAAGGTCTGAAACTTTGTAGATATTTATCCTTATACAGGCAAAAATTATAAAAATCTGTGATGGTTAGGTGGAGACGTATTCCAAAACTGGTTGAACTGATGTGTGCATGCATGTATGTATCTGAGCATTTGTACAGCACATTTCAAGACAAATGTTTGTGTGTACCATTTTGTATGTATATTTGTATTTATGTATATGTGTACATATGCTTTATCTGTGTAGGTATGCATGCATGCATCTGAGCATTTGTATAGCAGTTTTTAGGACCTCACAAAAGAGCTAAAATGGATAAGTTTTAAAAGGCGAATCTAATGGAAAGTTGGTCTCTAAGGTATGAATGATAAGAGAAATTGAAGATGAGCTGCTAAAAGGTAAATCTGATTCAAGATCAGCTTGAGTTTATTTCTTTCATTTTATTGGGTTTCTTGAATATTGCCAGAATTTTGAATCAAATTGAAATTATAAAAATCTAGGAAATGTTGATAGCGGTGACACTGTGACGGATTATATGATCCAGGAGCGTGAGAGGGGTATAACGATAACATCAGCTGCAATAACATTCAGTTGGAAGCAACACAAGATCAATCTCATTGATACTCCAGGTAGGAAAAGTTTGACTGTAATTATTAATTTCATTATTAGTAATATTGTGCAGACTAACATGATGCAGTGTAATGTAACAAAAATTGTGTACCGTTGCTGCATATGATGCTATAAAATGAATTGCATGGTGTGTGTGTCTGGCTAGAATCTCTGTTAAATTCATTGTGGATGGTGAGTTATGTCATTTGGTAAACTATCACATGTGTTTCAGAACAGTGTCATGACATTAAAAACAAGAACAATGTGTCATGACATTAAAAACAAGAACAATGTGTCATGACATTAAAAACAAGAACAATGTGCTGTTTTTTGTCTTTTTTAAGACAGGAACAGAAGTGTTTATATACTAAGTCAAGTCTGTTTACAGAAGCTCATGTCTATGGCTGTTTGCTCTCCCAGCTACCCCAGGATCTTGGGGGGGCTTGGATTAAATCAAACTCGCAGTTACATTGACTTGGCAGTTGTTCCTAAAACTGACTAACTGAAAGTGGCTCAGTGAACCAGATTAACATGGCCACAGGCGATAGGTGATGGCCAATATGTGTTAGTAGCCAACATGTGTGTATGGCCAACTTGACACTTAATGACTATAGTGTTTAAACCATTAATTTTCTGTTATCGCTTTTTGATGCCATATTTTGTATCCATGGGCTGTAGCTGTGATGAAACTATAGGATCATCATTATAGGTGAATTGCAACAATGATAAAGAATGTGTAGTTGAAATTATCAGTGACTGTAGTTAATTTCTTTAACAAACATTTGTTTAATTTTCTGTGAAAGAACATTAATTTTAATTTAAAGTATAGATTTGTGAGAGGCAAATACTAAAGAATTCAGAGCATTGTTTTTGCACAGGTCATGTTGACTTTACCCTTGAGGTTGAAAGATGTCTGCGGGTTTTGGATGGAGCAGTTACTGTTTTGGATGCTTCAGCCGGTAAATTTAAGCCAATTCTTATATTAATGTACTGAGTTAATTTTAGTGGATTATATATTGATACACATACATTTACATACGTTAAAGGGGCTGTGTAAATGTTTCCCTTTTATTCTCTTTACATTACTTCAGACATTAGATGTACATTCCACTTTTGGTTCTAGCATCCTTGATGCTTTTTTAGTTTAAGTAGTTTTTTCATAAGTTATAATATAACTTATAATATAAGTTATCCTATAAGTTGACAAGTTATAAGTTTATATAAGTCATCAAATATGATGCAGTATGATATGAATAGTTTTCTCTTTCATTCCATTTTTCTTTCTCAGTTTTTGCTGTTTTATTCACATTAAAAAAATCATGTTATATGAGATGAGACTCTTTCAGTTTCTTATTGAAGGGATGACACTTCATCTTATGGTTAATTATTTAGGAATAATGCTTTGAAATATTTAATTTAAGAATTTTTCTTAGCTATTTACTTTGAAATTGAGAAAAAAAAACATTTTAGCTGTGTGCTTGCGATTGCTGACATGCAGATGGAGCAAACAACTTCAGATCTTAAAAATGATATAATGCAATCACATAAAAAACATTAATGACTAGAAGAAGTTCATGTTGATATTTTTTGAGAGACTGTTTGAAGTTGCTCCATAGATGTTAGGATAATTTTACACATTATATGATGTTTCCCATAGCATAATTTTAATGCTGTGATATGGTTAACCACAACAGTTTTGAGATGCTGTGTGATACGTCCAGTTACTTTCACATACATTACCTTACTTTACTTGGTTTTGGTTTTCATGCTTTATACAAATATAACAGTTTGCAGAATTGGTTAATATGCATAAGAATATCATTCTGATTCTGTTCTGTGCCAAAGAAAAATGACATTTTCACTTGGCAGGTGTTGAAGCACAGACTCTGACGGTTTGGAGACAAGCAAATCGTTACAGTGTGCCTCGCATCATATTCCTCAACAAAATGGACAAAACTGGTGCAGATTTCTATGGTTCACTTGATTCAGTCCGGGATAAATTGATGGCAAATCCTCTTCCACTTCAGATACCGATTGGAAAGGAGAAGCAGTTTTTTGGCATTGTCGATCTCTTGGACATGAATGAAGTCACCTGGGATGTAAATGATCCTGATGGTACTACGTTTAGCGCTCGACCCCTTAATAGATCACGATCTCCACGTCTTTATGAAGAGGCAATGAATGCTCGTGCTGTGCTGCTTGAATCTCTTGCCAATCTCGATGATGTTGTAGGCGAGCATTACTTAGAAGATGTGGATTGCAGGCAGCTGCCTAAAAACGATTTGATTGGTGCTGTGCGGCGTTTGACGTTATCACGTAAGGTGGTTCCAGTGCTTTGTGGTAGTGCATTACGAAATCGAGGCATTCAGCCACTACTGGATGCTGTTGTTTCATTTCTGCCTTCTCCAGCTGAGCGTGAGCACCATTTTGTTGGTTATTACACGGGTGAGCTCAGTGCACTTGCCTTCAAAATACTTCACGATAAGCAAAAGGGTCCCTTGACCTTCCTGCGCATCTATTCGGGATCATTAGAGTCAGGAGGATCACTTTATAATGTCAACCGTGAGTGTGGGGAAAAATTGGGAAAGCTGTTCCAGGTGAATGCTGATGAACATCGAGAAGTTCAGAAAGTAACATCAGGCAATATTGTGGCTGTGACTGGTTTAAAACATGTAGGTATTTAATTTGGATTTTAGTATGTTTTAAAATATTAGAATGATTTAATCTTTCTGCTCCTGTTAAACTTCAGTTATTCATGATATGACTTTATAAATGAAATTATCATATTTTTGTAGCTGGTAACGATAACGATTAAACTGAAGACCAAGATGATGTTTTTATTAGTGCTTTTTACAGGTTTCCATGAATTGCATCTATCGGTCAGCGTTCTGATACATACACAGAGCTGTATGTTGTATAATGATGTTAGAAGATCAGTGTCTGGACTCAACCTTGAGGCGTAGCTTTAGCATGCAGAGGTTGATGGGGGGCTAACTAACTGCATGTTTCTTCTTCAGGTGTAGACTCAAAATACTCGTGTAGTAGCTGAGGCTGTTGGGGCAGAAATCTTGAATTATTATCTCATGCTAGCTGGGAATTGATCAACAAATCCAACATGCTAACCAATAAACTACTGTTCCACCCTAATGATGTTAATGTTGTCTGCTTACTGTATTGTAATGTGATCAGATGTTTCTAAAGTGTCCTATCATTGAATTGCTATGGGCATGTTGGTGCCTCAGCTGGACAACTCTTAATCCTCAGGATCGTGCTTCTGACAAGTTTCTATAGAGGTGTATAAACAAACATGTTACCTTTAAATTTGCTGTGAGGTGGTCCTTCTTCAAGAACTTCACGAAGTTAGGCCTGAATTGTAAGCTGGTTCTCATTTGAGTTGAGATGTTGGTTTTTACAAAGATTGAGGGGTTGGTTTTAAGTAGTGGTAGTTGAGGCTTTATAAAAATTTGTCAGACTAATTTCAGACAATTACTGGTGATACTTTGGTGGCCAGCCACCATGTAGCAAATGCTGCTCGTGATGCATACTTGGAAGAGATGGGAAGCAACAGAGAAGAGGGCATAGACGCCCCTGTGCTGGCTGGAATGACCATTCCAGATCCAGTCGTTTTCTGCTCTATTGAACCACCCTCAATGGCTTTCCAGAAGAGTCTGGATCAAGCCCTTGAGTGTCTGCTGCGAGAAGATCCTAGCCTCCGCATCCGAGTTGATCCCGACACTGGCCAGACGATCATTGGTGGCATGGGAGAATTGCACTTGGAGATCATCAAAGACCGAATTCTTAAAGTGAGATTAAGTTTGGCATTATAAAGTTATCGTTAAGTCTTTCATTGTAAGTTTTCTGGAAGCTGGTTCCAAATTTGGAGACCTGGTTTCAAACTGAAAACATACATATATTAGTCCTGCATTGGTCTACATGAAAATGTGACTTTATCTGTGTGCTATAAGATTAAATTTTTATTCAGCACAAAAAACATAGGAAAAGATATTGGAAAAGTGCCACATTTATAGCAATACAAGAAAATAGATACCTGATTCAAAATGTATCACATACCTTAAGAATATAATGTTCTGCAAAGAAACTATGTTAACGAGATTTAAACCTAATTCCACTTATGAGCCCAACAGCCCTTTTCTGTAAAGACAGTAATTTAAACGGGTGTGATTTGGTATCCATTAGCTCAGATATTTGCACAATATTGGAAATATGCATCTACCAGTGTCATATTTAGTGTGCACAATACTGATTAGGGTAATAATTTAATTTTTTAAAATTATTTTAATTATTAATTTTGTTTATAATGCCAAGTGATTTTGCAACTTTGTTTTCAACCATTTTTCAATATGGTGTTTCCAAGAAAGGTGCCCTGTATCCAATCCCCTAGAAATTTACTAGGCTGTACTTGAAACTGATCTGTAATCAAAACTGACATGTGATGGATTTATCTTGTTCAGACAGCCTCATTTCTAATGATGAGTAATGATCTTCTACGGTAGTCAGTCGTCCATCATGGTCGTTAAACTTTTCATATAAGGCAGCAAAGCATTTGTCAATGATAGGAATTATGTTCTGTTTGAAGTCTTGAAAGGCAAGTGTAAGAACCTCATTGATATTCTGCTTTACATCAGTTACAGAAAAGAACTGCGAGACTCACTAATTCTTTCTGTTGTATCGTCCCTCCAAGTTTTCTTGAGCTGTGCTCAGCCTTGTTGAGAATATGTGTACAACAACCTGCATGTTTGAGTGTTCAAGTTGCTTAGATAACTTTATTTAAATGCAGACAAGTTTACTGCATAATTTAGAGATCTGAAACGTTTCAAGGCAAAGAATTATCCAGTTCACCCTGTGTTCTCCTTTCAAACTGCTTCACTATGCAGCATGCCTGGCACAGCTTGCACAGCAAATGCATTGTTGTACATACTAGTCATATAGGCTTATACTTTCTTTACCAAGCAGCTTAAAGTTTGTTCATCTCATTCCTTCAGCGGTCAGAGAAAGAAGATGAAACCATGATATGAAACTTGAAACCCTGTTTTTTTGTAACACAGGAGTATGGAGTTGATGCCAGCTTTGGCGTGTTGCAAATTGCCTATCGTGAATCCATAACTACTTCTGGCCGAGCAAGTGCCTCACTTGAGAAGACAATTGGAAATACCCGGCACTCTGTTACTCTATCCCTTTCCATTCACTCTGACTCATCATTTATCCAGGGAGGAAAGTCTACAGGACACGAGAAATTCATTGTCGTTCCAGATGACAATTCTGATTTGGCAGAAAAGCCTCTCAAGCGTCACCATGTGAAAGCGATTGAAAGTGGAATTACTTCTGGATTGTCTAGGGGTGAGTCTTGATTTGAGATATTTATCCTGATATTTATATATCCTCTGGGCAGGAGGATGCCAGTTCACATCCCAGTCATGGCTCAGAGATTTGAATCTCGGGCTAGCACAGTCCGTACATGGGGACCTTAAATGGCATGACACCCATTCAAATGGGCAACAGTGGTGAAGGATCTCACCCGATTGTAAAACGAGCAGGGTCGAGGCCATAAGGTTGCTATAGAAAAACGTGTACAGTTGCATTTAATAAAAACATTGCAGAGCTATACTGTGTTGTACAAGCCACCACTGAGTCAGAGTTAAAAATTCTCAGTTCTTTACCTACCAGATTCTCAATGCATTGGATTTCAGAGAAGCTGATAGTTGGTTATTCTAAATGGAACAATTGTGTGGTGTCTCTGAAGAGCTTCTCAAAGGCAGTGAAGACATAACGCCAGTGAATCTGCTTTTCAGTCAAAAGATTTGGCAGACTTTGTAAAATATGTCTGCATAGCAAAGTATGCTTAAACAATGCACAAGTCATTCTTTGAAAAACTTGATGTAGTACATTGTATTCATTTATTTGCCAAATTGTTAATGACTTCTTAATGACTTGATCAACTGATTGATTAATTATGTTGTTGTGTAGAGATTGTATTTATGATTGAATAGTTCATTAATTTTTTATCTGCACCTGCTTTGTGCTATGTCTTAGGTCCTTTGCTTGGGTTTCCGATTGTTGATGTACATGTGCAGTTGCATGAGTTTAGAGCTGGAGATAGAACCTCAGTGCCGATGATTAGTGCCTGCACTGCCCAATGTCTGTTCCAAGCAGCCATGAAAGCAACACCAATTTTACTCGAACCTGTCATGGCACTTGAGGTGAGTTTTTATTTGTATTATGACCAAGGTTAATTTGATTGTTTTTAGTACATGAATGTAAGTTTTTAATTTCACTATACTGTAGTGTTATTATGATTGTTTCTTCCATTTGTCAGAAATTGGCTTAGAAATGCAATGTTTTATTTAAAAGTGACTTCTGTGGTTAAATTATTCGAGGTAATGTTAGGTAATGTGACTTCTGTGGTTAAATTATTCGAGGTAATGTTAGGTAATTGGTGACTTGGTCATACTGCATGCATCTTTAAAACTGTCCTCAGAAACATGATCTTGAACTTAAAGGAGCTTTCATCTAAACCTCAAACATCCTCGTTTTGCAGCTATATTAAATAATTCTAATTTTTTTCAGATTTTTGCAACAAATAAGAAAGCTATTTTCAGTCCATTTGCCTTTATTTGCCGCACATCATTTCACAGCTGGTGCCAATTACTTGAAAATTTTACTAGAAGTGCTCAGTCTGACTTTTCCTAACTTTTTCTGTGACTGGAGTTCACTTATATACAAAAGACAATTTGCTGTATGGTTTGGAGCATTACTGAAGAGTTTTTAGACTATAGATGTAAATGTAAATGTTCATTACATGAAGTCTGTGTATCTATCTAATATCGTTATTACAGTAGGTGTTTCATTGTCCAGAAACAGACTTACATATTTGTTCATCTGTTACAAAAGATCTACACTGATGAGCATCGACTGGGGACTGTACTTGCTGACCTTTCTCAGCGACGTAGTGACATCCTAGATATTCAGGCCAAGGAGAGGAGCCGGATTGTAGCCGCCCGTACTCCACTAGCAGAACTTCGCAACTATGCATCCAACCTTCGGCGCATCACCTCTGGCTTGGCATCGTTCTCGATGGAGCTTGACCACTATGAGCAGATGAATGAAGACAGCCAGAGGAAGGTCATTAAGAGTATCACAGGATCCTAAACATTAAGACTATCACAGGATTCTAAAAACTTCTCAGCCAAAGTCCTCTGCCTGTCTATCACTGGTTAGATGCCATTTTGTGTGATGATGTTTCAGTGGAACTTGTTATTTGGAGTGACACTGGGGTGTTTTATTGCAGTGATGGATCAAACATTTGATTACAATACATTACGTAAATTATGAATCCCAGTTAGTGATCTACCCTCATCAATTAATGGAACTCACAAGCCCAACTAATGGAACTCACAAGCCCAATTAATGGAACTCACAAGCGCAATGTCCGAACAAATGATACTTGGAACTTGAACAAAGAAAGTGAATCAGACATTTGTTTTAAATGGATGAATGGATTCATAAAAATTCTGTTTGTTGGTGAGTTTTGGCAAGGGTGTTGATTTGTTTTAACATTGGGGTGCATCTTTCACTCCAGAGTATGGCTTGCTACACTTTAGAATATTTTTTGATATACTAGTAGACCACTATAACAACATAAACACATAATAATAATAATAATAATATAGTGATGATGAATGATGATGTTCCACTTCAATAAGCAAGTACTGCATTTGTTAAAAATATGTACTTCCAAATACTGAAAGCAGCTTTAAAGCCAAGTTATTAAATTTGCCATTTTTGTCCGGACAAAGATTCCTGCAAATATTAAACTGTTATTTTCTTAAAGCAACTTTTATTGAGCTGAACACTGAAGGCCGATGATCAACTAACATTCGTCAGGAATAGCTTCCACAGAACAGAAGGGATCACACACACAAATTTTTACAGCTTTCCACCTTCGAAATTTGAAGACAATAAATTCCATTTTTAAAGTTTTGCTTGGCTTCTGATATATCTTGAAAACACACACTGATAGCCCTTTAATTTTGTCATATTTCAACAAAGGTTGCATGAGAAATGTTGTAGTGTTATTTTCCGATGTCTTAACTATCGCTCATCGTAATCGTAAGCTCGAGATTTCTGCAGCGCCCAGCCAAAGTCAATTCTAGGGAACCAGCTTATTTACAGGCGCTCAGTCGAAACAAGATCGAAAGGCAGAAAGGGTTCTGTTCCAGGTCAAAACCCAGAGGTCAGACAGGGAGACCGCTAGACGGCTACGGTGTATGATGTTTGAAACTGGAGCGGGAAGAGAGCTAACAGGAAGAGGAAGAATCAGGATAAGATTTTTGGAAAAGTAATGTTTTCAGTTTTGAGTCAAAGATCAATCCAGAGATTGCAAGAGGTGAAGTGTTGGTGAGTTCGTATGATGGATCAGATAATTGACGGAGTGATTGGTTTGTAAATAACTGACGAAAATAGGAGGGTTGAGAAGATTGAATTGTGTTATACACTGTATGTTACCGAAAGGACTTTGTGCGTTCAGGTATTTTAAACCAGTGAAGTGATTTGAGAACAGTAGTGATGTGATAGCTTTTGGGAGTTTTGGTCACAGCACGAGCGAGAGCCTTCTGGATAGCTTGAAGGCTATTTATTTGAGTGGTATTTATAATGAGGAAAAGTGAATTACAGTTGTCTAGTTTTGCATGGACTATGGATGTGGCAGTGGTAGTGCAGTTTGCAGTCAAGTATAGGGCGAAGGTCGCGTATTACGCATAAAACAAGAGCGGGAAAGATGGAAGATATGATCAGAAAAAGGTTAAGTTTTTTGTTCGAATATTATTAGGCCTACACCTAAATTGCGGAGAGGAGAGTTAGTATTAAAGGTGGGAGTGGAGGCAAGAGTCAATGGTAAGAGAGATAGAAGGTCAGGGATTTTTCTGAGCTGGTCGAGAAGGGCATTATTTAAGTATTAAGTCGGTTTTAGATGGGTTCAGGCACAAGAGATTAGATGTCATCCAGGAGGAGATTTGTTTAACCACACGAAGAAGATGATCTATAGACTCACTGAAACAATTCGGAAAGAAAGAGATGAATAACTGGTGTCGTCAGCGTACAGGTGATGGTCAACCGAGGATGCTTTATTTAGTGAACTGAGTGGGGTAGTGTAGAAGATAAACAGGAAGTCCAAGAACGGAGCCTTGCGGAACTCCGCAAGTGAGACGGATTGGCCGAGAAGAGGCTTCTGATTTTTAACGAAGAGCGCGAGGAGAGATAAAACTCTACACAGAGGAGAGCAGTGTCAACAAAACCAAACCAGGTTGAGAGTCTCTCATGCTGTTGATGCCAATAAAGTAAATTATTATTTCCTTCAATGGGCAATGGATGATATTTGACTTATAGACTGGCACAAAAAAGCTCTTGGCAACAGACCAAAGATTTTAAGAAAGGAAAATCTTTGCAACAGGCCTATTTAGAACAAAATTTTAAGGAGTTCCCTTATTAAAATCTTTGATTTAGAAAAGAAATGGAGTTTTGAAAAAAATGGAAAATTTTAAATGGATGAAGTTGTTACAGGTAGCAAAAATTTTTAATAGCCAATGAAGTTATAATTTCTTTCATGTAGGACATAATTACTGTTCGCGGGCCAGTTTTCTTTGTTATTTCAAACTAATCCGAGGGCTGCACAGAACAAGTTAGGGGACTGCATGAGGCCCGAGGCAGTGGGTTGTGCACCTCTGTTGTAGAGATAGGAGCGGCAATCATGCATAGGCGTACCAACACTGAGAATAGGTCTAATCGATTTGTTGATCTTTTCCCACGGAGCTACGGTCAATAGTTCTTTGTGGCGAAGCGCTCTCCGGTTTTAATGACCCGAATCTGCGCGCTATATTATCGTACTTTAGATGGGTTATCGACTGAATAAAAGCCCTAAAAGGCTTTTAAGAGGTTTTCGCAAGGGCCAAGTGTCTGTATGTAGGCATACAAAAATGGCCTTTCCGCTACGGCATAAGGCACGAACCGTCCTCAGCTTTTTTGGAGGTCTATGCGCCGCGGCTTCTGCATATTGTATGTAGGCTACCTACCTGTCTTCGAACAGCCAATTGTACTGCTCAGTACAGATAAATGAGTTATAAAGCCGGTATAATTTCTGCTCCACCTAGGAAAAAACAATTGTAATTACTGGCCCACCTCGCAAAAAAACTAGAATAATTAGGCTGTTACCCGAGCTACATATGATCTCTCATTATTACAAAATTAGGGGCAGCGTTCGTAATCGTAATCGTAAATTTGCAAAGCGCCGCTTCAAGGTAGCCTCATCAGAGTCGCTTCCGGGCCATCCCAGAACTGGGGAATAATACCGTCTTTAAGCGCTTACGGAAGAGGGAGGGGAGAGGGGGAGAAGCTCCCGTCGAAGGTCGGCAGGTAAATCATTCCAGGAAGCAGGGCCTGCGAAAGCAAAGCTGCGGCGCTGAGCAGTGGCAGTTCGAGCTGGAACCGACGAACGCAGTAGTCTGCGGCTAGG
The DNA here is from genome assembly GCA_964023275.1 of Norana najaformis. Lineage (NCBI taxonomy): Eukaryota > Metazoa > Annelida > Clitellata > Crassiclitellata > Hormogastridae > Norana > Norana najaformis. The sequence goes on from OZ029921.1 coordinate 18,582,656, forward strand.
AATAGATAGGGGGATGCAGAGCTCCCTTAGATATAACGGAGCACAGCCAACAAGACAGTTCCGCATGAAGGTCAAGATTTTGAAGTGGATACGCTCCCGTATTGGGAGCCAGTGCATTTGTTCCAGCATAAATAGATGATAGATGATAAAAACAAGAGCGACATACGTTCTTTGTGTGCTCTCGCAGCGTGAGCTTTTGGTCCAGCAGAGTCCCCCCCAGGTCGCGTACTGAAGAGAAAAAGGAGACGTGGGGAAAAGATAAAGATAAGCTCATCTTAGCAATCTTTGAAAGTTGGACATAAATGCCAAGCCAGATAAATTGGGTCTTGTTAGGATTTAGGCGAAGGCGATTAGATTTCAGCCAAGCCTGGTGTCGCCGATGCCTCAAGTACCCTCCGAACCAGTGAAACCTCCTCAGCGGCCGGGTCATGGGTGTAATATACAATACGTGTCTTTTTGCGAAACTGTAATTTAGCTACTACGACAACTACCACTCCACTACTACTACTACTACTACCAATACTACCACTACTACCATAACTATTATTGTTATTATTATGCAGTTGTTAATAAGTTATTTAGATATTGTCAGAAGCGCCATCTCAAGAGTGCTCAGAGCATGATGGTAATTTTCCGAGAGGCAGAATGCGTTTCTTGTTGAACAGCCACCGAAATCTTCTGGAACAAGTAAGAGGTCTCTAGCAAACCACGGGTTGCATCGGTTGTCCGGCTTCCCAATTCTAAGATGAAACCCACTCCTTCCATGTTCCAGATACCGCTGGTCTGTAAGGCAACAAACAGCCTTTGGGTGCAAGTGCGAGAGATGGTGAGCTGCTTCACCCTTTTTGCGAGGCTACACGGTCGGCAGCTTCACCTGCTCTGATCGATGTGTGAGGTAGATGAGACGGTGCATGGGTGTCCGGTACTGTAACGTCTCATGCTAGGCACTGACTACGCGACCAAGGGTTGAGCGTCACACTGTCCGGGCGTCTACGTCTTCCCTTGACAGGCCAAGGTTATTGGTCATTTATTATTATTATTATTATTATTATTTTTATACTATTATTAATATGATGATCATCATCATCATCATTAAAGTATCATCATCATCATCCTCTTCTTCTTCTTCTTCTTCTTCTTCTTCTTCTTCTTCTTCTTCTTCTTCTTCTTCTTCTTCTTCTTCTTCTTCTTCTTCTTGGCGCTCGTTCTTCTGCCATGTCTTACGCAATCTGCCCAACATCGCTGACCCCAGACCAATCCTACGTTTTATGTCCTTTATACATCGGCCATCCTCCGTTATTAATCCTCCCAGGTACACTAACTCTGTGACTCGCTCCAGTTCTTCATTATCTAGTCTCACTTTCACGTCGTTTGCCAATAGTCATTGTTTTGGGTTTGTGCACATTTATTCTGAGTCGAAATCTTATTGCTGTCATGTATCCTGTCTGTCAGTTCCTGCAGCTGTTCCGGCAACTCTGCAACCAAGTCAATATCGTCAGCGAAACGCAATTTGTTGAGTATCCGTCCATTTACTGTAACGCCGGTCTCAACAGACTTCAGTGCGTAGCTCATCACTGCCTCCAGAAGCAGGTTAAACAGGTATGGTGACAGGCCTTGAACCACTCTGTTAGTCCTTCATCTATGTACTCTAACTGCACTGACCGACTTGCTGTATAGATCTTCTAATAATACCAACAACTCCTCTGGAATTCCACAGTTCCTTTGTGCCTGCAACAGGCTCTGTTGCCACACGCTATCGAACGCCTGCTTAAAATCTACGAAGTTGTTCCACAAGGTTCGATTTCTTCCTAATTAAAGTAGGCCTACTTCTCCGACAGCTGCCGAATTACAAGAGTCGATCTACTGTGCATTTTTCAGTCCTGAATCCCGCCTGTGCTTCCGTCATCACGTACGTTGTTTACTCTAGCATAAAGATGGACATTAATTACTGTTTTTTGTCAATGGCGGGACAATTAAAGTATCAGCCAACATAAAAACCTTCATCAGTGTTAATAAAGAAATAGAAATGTTCGGCGAATGGAAACTAACATCCCTGAGGGAAACTTATATTTTGATACTGGCATTCTGCGTATACCGACTTTTCGGTTTTTCTTCTGTTTTCAGTATTTTTCGGTGTTCAGAATACCACGTTGGTTTCGGTTCATCTGAATATTGCGATGTCGCTTCGATGTCTTTGAAGCGACACATTATTAGGGCCTACTACCACTACTTTGGCTGTATACAAGGGCCAGAAGCGTTTACTCTAAGTGTTGCTTGGATACAAAGACATCGTATTGATTTGGGAAGACGGAGTACAGTGAAGATCATGCTCGTGTTTCGAAAGGCGTCTCTTTGAAGCGGTTTATGCAATCCTCCGATAGGCATTTATGCATTGCAGAACATTCTATGGATCGAAATCTATACTGCAGAACATTCTGTGGATCGATATATATACAAGAATAGCTCCATGAGTTTAGAGGTGGCTAATGATGTTTTTTGTTGTCAAATTCTACACGCAACAGTCTCTGTCTCTTTTTCATTGTAGGCCTACTATGTTCTAGTGTTCAGCCGCTCCTAATGTACGGATGAGCTCATGAAACCCATGTAAGCCCATTCCGCTATAGCAATTATAAGCTAGACTTTTAGATGCCCTTTAAAGCTCCAGTGTTCGTTACGTTACGCCTATAGGCCTACTCAGCCCCGGTGTCATAATCAAATGGCCGAGGGTTGCATGGGAACTTTCATCCTTGTAAATTTTAAAGTGTAATTAGGTCAATATACGCTGTAGAAAACTGATTCAGTTGATCGAGGTTTTGAGTGTTTTTTGTTGACCAAAATTTCAACGCACGAGTTGTAGAGCATAGAACCTTGCATTTACACTTAGGCCTATCTTTAAGAACTGCAAAAAATAAAGTCTCCCCAAGCGAGTGTTAATGAGCTTTAACGAAGATTTTTATAGAAACAGTAGGTTGTAGTCAAGGCGATCAAAATGGAAGGTGAGATTGATGCGAGACGTTGCACTTCTAAGTATCGTTTTCGAACACCATCGTACTTTCCTCGCAACGCCAGCGATGACTGTGCTACCCCTGGCTTATTGTGGGACGGCCTGAAGCAGCATACAACCGTCCACGGCTTACCCAACTACGACCGGTCAAAAGGTAAGACATTTCAGCACTTAAACGATTATATACGACAAAGCATTTACATATACATACATTACAAACTTCCAACAAATGACTTGGTGTCTCTTAAAATATTACGCACTAGTATTAGTTTATTTTTATAATTCGTTTTTTACCTGTCCCGCGACACTTGGAGACCGGCGTTTAAAAAAAGCCGGTGTGCCACAACAGTCTCCCCTAATAGTCCCCCCGGCGGATTTATTTTGGAACAGATTCACCTCCCCAGGCGGATCTGTCCCGGAACAGATCCTTCCCAGCGAATCGGTTTCAGAATAAATTCGCCTCACCACCCTCGGAAGACTATTTGTGCAACAGAGTATCCGGGGAGAAATTATTTCATCTCCAGTTGAAATAAACTCTCCGTGCGAAGACTTTATTCCTTTGAGTGCTTAAGGCGCTATATAAACTGGTTTTGTTTGTCTTGCTTGAGATGAGTCAAAGATTGGTGATACGGTGTTATGGTTTTGAATTGAGTTAGAGTTTATACAACAGTCTTAAGAGTTGTGTTGAATTCAAGAACAGCAATCCGTAATTACAAAGTACGTTCTCTCTGGCTTAGCTTTCGTACCTCTAGTTTCTTCACAAATTGCATCAGCCACTGCTTCAAGCCCTGGTGCAACGCAGACTCCTCCTACTCTTTCTCTTCCTCCTCCTCCTCTTAACATCCTCAACCCTTGCCTCTATTGCTGCCCAATGAAACATATACCAAGGAGCTCAACCAGCAACTGCCACCTTATTAATTACCCTAATCGATCGGACTGCTGTGGACCCTAGCAATAGGACAATTGGGTCGCACTTGTTTTGTGGGTCTATGCCCTGCTACCACCGAGCAGAAGAGGAGGCAAACGAAACAACATATCCCATATCGTAAAGACAATGGTGGAGACTTTCAAACTGAGGGCGGCAGATGCCCTTTATAACCCAGCTAACAAATGGGCGAGGGTCCACATGCAAACGCCAAACGAAAGGGTCAGAAACCAGCAGCATCTCATGGGTGGTCTCTTAAAAGCTGGAGGGAGGTGACATTCGCGCTGCAGTTCCCATCCTTCGTTCACCATCCGATCCAAGCTGAGTTAGAGTCCACGGAAGAGCTGCGGAGGACCATGCCTTGGACACGTTTGAGCCACCACGTCCTCCATAAAAATCACTCGCTTTCCAGACAACGGAGGGCGAGGTGAAGCGTGAAGTTCGCTCCTCCCCAGCTGGGGTACCTTGTGGAATACGCCCTCAGCAGATACTCGATTTCATAACCTGCAGGGAGGTTGGGACCCACTCCTTACCTCACTCACCGCCCTAATAGGCATCATGCTGGAGGAAAACTGTCCGGGCACCATTGCACCTCTCTTGTTTGAGGAAATCCTGTATGCCCTGAGAAAGGATCGGGTGTGTGGTCTCCGCTCTATTGCGTCGGTTACTAATGGCTCCATATGGTTTCTAAGTGCGCAAACGCCTTTTCTCTCACTCAGCTCTCCAACTACTTTGTTCCTCTGAAGCGACTGACTCTCGTCGGGTCAACTGGTACGCAGATCCCCGACTATTACACTGCTCTATATCATTAAAACTCCCTGCTGTTTGAAGCCGTTCTAGCTGACGAATTCCTCTTAGCTCTCCAGATGTCGTATGTTTAATCGTATTCGGAAACTCGCGATTTCTAAAGCGTCCAAAGAGAAAGTAAGTTGAGGAAACCAGCTTATTCACGGACGCTCAGTCAAAACAAAATCGATAGGCAGGTCAGGTCAGACTGGGTCCCAGATCAAGATCATAGGTTCAAGCAACCAGAGAGTCAGACGGCTACAGTTGATAGTGTTTGGAATTGAAGCGGCGAAATAGGTAAGGCAGTTTTCTGACCAATCATACAAACTCACCGATGCTCCACCGCTTGCAATTTCTGCTTCGGCCTTTCACTCAAAACTCAAAACATTCCTCTTCCACAGATCCTATCCTGACATCGCTTCTTCCTTTTACCTGTCTCTCCTCTCCAACCCCAAACATCACCCACCGTAGCTGCCACTCTGTCTCTCTGCCTGACTCTTGGATCTTGACCTGGAACCGAACCCTTTTGCCTATCGATTTTGTTTTGACTGAGCGCCTGTGAATAAGCTGGTCCCCGCGGCGCGGCTTTCGATGGGCGCTGTAGAAATCTTGCAATTACGATTACGATTAAGGGGAAGAGAAGGAATCAGAATAGGATAGGTGAGTAGCACAAGTGTTTTAAGTGAAAAGCCTGCGTACAGATTGCAAAGGGTGAATTGCTGGTGGGTCAGATAACTGTCGTAATTCTGGTGAGAGTTTATTCTAGGGATGGAACAGCTACGATTATGAAGCGATTTCCAGTGGTATCGAAGTCTGCCGTAACACCAGGGAGACAGAGGCAAGAAGCATAAATTAAGTTACGCAATTTAGTTTAAAAGTGAGAGCAAAAAGAAAGTTGTTCTATTAGGTAACAGTATTCGAAAGTAATTGATTGCTTTACATTTTAACAGGTTTGGTCAAGAGAGGATTTTGGATCATAACGCTACTGTTGATGACGGCGGGACTGTGCTACAGCTTTACAGGTCTGACGATGCACTACTTAAGCTACCCAGTCAATGTCGCCGTCAGTTTAGTCCAGCAGCAGCAGCTCGTCTTCCCAGCCGTCACTGTCTGCAACTTGAATCCCGTTCGCAAGTCGGCGCTGGAAGCTGCTGTTAGAAATGGAGCAGGTGCATTTGGTAAAAACAAACCTCCAACTGTGAGCACGAAAAGGCGAAGGAAAAAACGAATCACAGGTGTGCATTTTTGTCTGAAACGCTCTACGTGGCTCTGGCGTAGGCCCTTGTATATGTATGCTTGTATATACGTACATACGTATAATCGTACGTACGTGCATATGTATACTGTCCAAGAATAATGGCTTGGTAAGCAAGATTAGGATAAAATTATGCATTTTCACCGTCGAATGTGTTGGAATAATATATACAGGAAGCTATTTAACATGGGTAAATGAGAATCTGTTAAAGATAATTCAATTCTATTCTGGCCGTATGATCTCATTCATATACTGCATCTGCGTAAATTAAATTGTTTTGGGCTATAAAACAGTGTTCTTAAAGGTTGCTGTAAAGAACTTTGCTACAATGCTGAATTCTTATTATTTTTTCACGATTGATATGTTTTGTTACTTTATATTTGCCAATTTTGTATATGTCTGTACTTAATTTTTTTGTTCCTGTATTTTCTGCCTTTGTGGTGAATGAACGCATGCTTAACTGTTACGGGACGATAAGATTCTATTAATTGTTTATAGGTTAAATCTTTCTGAGACACATCTTACTGTTAAACTACCTGTATTTGTCATACTTTATTGTCATATTCTGACAAAGGCTTTCTGATGTTTTAGGTTTTTGTGGTTCTTGGCATTGCTTCAAAGGATTCAGTTACTGCGTTTATTCGGAGGATTTGCCTGCAACAGAAGCTGCCTCTGCGTGTAGCAGCATTCCTTCTTCAAAGGTTCTCAGTATAAACGACATGAGCGAGTACCTCTTCGTGCAAAAACTCATAAAGTAAATATCCGCAGAAAGCTGCATATTTGCTATTCAGCATCTAGAAACCTAAGTCGTTGTCAAACTATGCAGAGGTCTTGAGGCAGTCTTTTGTTCTGGGTACTCGATTGATCTCTTACGATATTAAAATATACGAGCGATCGATTGGCGAGCTCAGGCTTGTCTTGTCTGTCTTTAACCGTCCTCGAACCGAGGATTAGCTGCTCTGCGAACAATAATATAGCATCTGCTTCTGTCCCATGTTCTTGTAATAACTGGTCGAACCATAATTCAGTCCACGACTTGAAGTTCTCTATCCATGTCATCTTGGGTCTTCTCTGAGCTCGGGATCCAGGAATTGTGCCTTGGATGACCTCTTTCTCTAGGCAGTCCCCACTCTTTCGCAGCACATGCCCGAAGTATGGCAGCTTCCTCCTTTTGAGCTAGATTGTCTCTGAACGAGTGGATGATTTTGACTGCAGCTCCGACGACGTTTAAGAACTTTGAGAAATTAACAAGTCTTAAATATATCTTGTGCGTATGGGATGCATTTTCTTTAGAATTTTGCATCAAAGGACATAAGGTGTCTAATGAATTGAGCCTAAAAGACGTCCGGCATCATCAATTTAGCTTAAAAGATGTTTTAAATAGACCTGATATTGTATTGTTACAATTATATGGAAATGTTTTGAACGTATGTGGCTATGCATTGTTATGCTATGGTGAGACCTTCAAAGCTCTTGTGGTTATTTTGTTTTCTACTTACAAAAAAGGCTACTGTGACTTCCAGTAGACAGGCTACAAAGGTCCTTAAGTGTTTATTATGTTCAAGTGTTGGCCTTTCAGCATCGGTTTTTTTACGAAGCAGGACGTTTTGGCGCCGCCGTTCTGTCGCCGGCCGTTTTGGCGCCACTGTTTTGGTGCGTCCGTTTTGGCGCTTATAAACATAAACGCATTTCTCAGTCCGCCTAGTAAACATAATACATAGCAGCTGACAGTAAATGTTTATTTGTTTTTTTCATGCCAAGTTGTATTGTTCAATGCCGCAAACGCGCTATCTTTGTTACTTTGTTTTAATGCTTTTAGAAATAAACGCAGTATATCAAAGCTTTAATGCATTATGACATAAAACGTAGTATATCAAAGCTGTCAAGGAATGTTCAATGAATATTGTTCAATGCGTTACGTTTTGGTAAGCTGTACAATCCATCAGTTCACGAGTTCATCAAAAAATTATGCGATAGTCCTCTAAGGTACTCGATGATGTTTCGTTCGTTGTAACTCTCAACAATTGCCCTGATTCTGAGATCTGCGTCGACGTATTTTCTGCGCTTTACCAAAACGGTGGTGCCAAAACGACCGGCGCCAAAACGGCGCTACCAGAACGGTGGCGCTAAAACGGCGGCGCCAAAACGTCACGCACCGGGTTTTTCTCACTTGACGACGTGATGCACTGTTGATCATTTATAGAGTAAATGACGTTTAAGGAATGCGGCATTATGCCAGTTGTGTCGGTTGCATAATATTATGCGGAAACATCTAATATATTATAAACGCAATTCTATAATTTGCACGTATGCTTACAACTGGGTGCTATTAGAATGCCGTCACGAAGTTTTGTCTCGTGTATACTTACAGCAATACCTTTAAGGATGACTGTTTGCTCGGGGCCACTAGATCCTCGCTGTCTTCTGCTGACAAGAGTTTTCGCTATAGTGATGGAACTTCTTCAACCGCTGCGCAGGCGTGGTGGAACTGGGACGAACCAAATGGAACGGGATTCTGCGTGCGCACGGACTACTTAAACGGCCACAAATTACGCGACACAGACTGCAGCTTACCGTATAATTTCATTTGCAAGAAAGCAAATACAGGTAAAATGGAGCGCTGATCATGAAACTTATAGCCTGCTAGTTCCTATGGTGATGTGCGATACCTATATAATATAGCTACAACTTACCGTACAATTTCATCTGCAAGAAGGCAAATACAGGTAAAATGGATCGCTGATCGTGAAACATAGCCTGCTAGCTCCTACAGAAATTTAGCTGAAAATAATCACTTGCTGTTTTTCCGCACTGAGTTCAGCCTACATTCGAGAAGTGAAGTCTTCGACGTTTGTTTCCACTTCGTTTTGCCATTCGCAGACATCACACACTTTAAAATACTTTCACTGAATATTGCATTATCCGTGTGGTCCTGTTTTGTCTGCAGACATTTCTTGCCTTTCAACAACGCCGAAACCCACAACACAAAGATTAGTGAAACCTACAACATCGATGTTGCCCAGTCCTATAAAGACAATAGCCACAGAAAGGACATCACGTGACTACAGCAGAGAGGCGTCAAGCTACCTGCCAACAGAAGTTTTGTCAACAACAATACCAACCACAGTACCGACAGATATGTCGACAGAAGCAACAACTGAAGTACCCGGAGAATTGTCAACAACAGTATACACAGAAATGTCAGTGGAAATGTCAACAACAAAAGGATCATCAGAAATGTTGACAACTATGCCAATAGAAGTTCATTCAGAAGCGTGGAACGGTACACGAGATACGACCACTGACGAATCCACAATTGGCATCGCCTCTTTCATCTCGTTATCAACGCTTGCGATCAGAACACATTCTCCAACCATCGGTTGTTGCTGCCAGTGCTGCTTCACAGTCAGTGGTAAAGAAACGTGTAATACATGCAGCAACGACACGTTAGAAAATTCAGCACTGTGCTCTACCAATGAACCTCCACGAGCTCCATCTACTCTCTATCCCTCGGCCACTCCCACAAACTTCTTCACTAATCAGCCACCGGTCACCAGTCCTCCGTTCAAGGCTCCAGGACAGATGAATGGAAGCAGTTTTCCAGAAAGAACCGCTAAGACGGAGACTTTTCTTGCTGGCGAATTATTCCTGGAGAAAATGACAACGTTGACGGTGAAGGAAAAAATAGACTTAGGGTACTCATTAGAAAGCATGATACTAGAATGCAAGTATGCCAACGCGGAATGTCTCAAGAGGTAACTACTAACCGATATATGTGAATATTAAAAAGATAGGCCTCATCAAAATCGTAAACTCCACATTTCTAAGTGTCCAAAGAGTAAACTCCACATTTCTTAAGTGTTCAAAGAGATCGACCCAGCTATTCAATGATGATAACGAGGCCCAGATCCACGAGGCATAGGCCAGATGCCACTAGGCCGAGGCCTAGTCCTCAATGCCGAGGCCGAGACCGAGCTAAGGTCTGTGCTAACCGTTGCATATAAGTATGCATACGTGTAAGTATTTGAACATTTGTATAGCGCCTTTTGGAACCTCACAGAGGCGCTAAAACATTGGCTATCTGACAGACCTAATAATTGACGTGTCTTTAGTGAAAATGTACCTGCTGGATTCCTGGGCCGATGCTCGCCCGAAAGGGAGGACCTTGATTGTAATTCTATCTTCAACTTGGAGCCAGAGCAGTATCTCTAGCATCTAGTTTCAAACACGCAAGAAGTTTAGCAAGTTGGACACGATATGGGCTGCATTGTTCAGGACGGAAACAAAGGAAGGTTCCCGCGCCTGCGCCAACGTGATAAAATGAGCACCAACTGACGTCGCACCAACCCCCAGCACGAGATCGATGCATGGCAAATAGAGACATCCAGTAGACAGAGACATGTCACTGCTATGTGACAGATAGAAGCACCCAAGCAATTAGCGTGACACAGACATGCTCAAACAAGTCAACAACCCGTTGACTCATCGACATAACGTCACTGAGACTTCTAATACAAATGCTCTTTTAAAACGCGCAGAATCGTCTACGGAGAAATTACGTTCACACTGGCAAAAGTGGAATCGACTCTCTTCGATCCTTGTCTGACAGAGACCATTTGTTTCGGCTCTCGGCAGGCCTAACCGTCCTGGACATCGCACTGCACTTTAAATCAAATAATGGAGTAGTCGGCTTGCTTTAAGAGAATTGATTGAAGCGAGCTTGTCTGGTCCAGACTAGGTTCCGAGATCAGACAGGCAAACACAGACAGGTACACAGACAGACATACAGGCGGACAGACAGAGAGACAGGCAGGCAGGCAGACAGACAGGCAGGCAGGCAGGCAGTAATCTGTCACCACTGATTAGATGCACCTCAGGCAGAGACCCCATACAAAAGAATTTCAGGTAGGCATGATCATGTTTAAATCGAACATTCATTTATGGAGAACCTTTGATCGAGCGCACAGTATTTATTTCGTTTTTCAGTTGATTGTGGAGTAGCTGAATGAAAAGTGTGGCTCAAGTATGATAATGTTTTATCAAGAAATTGACCTAAGTCTTTAGCTGTAGGCTTAATTCCAAAGAAGCCTGTATTGTACGATGTGTGTAATGCGCAGCGACTTCGAATCCTTCTACAACCCTCTTCACGGCAACTGCTACGTCTTCAACTCTGGCTGGAACACATCTCAGTCACTTCGAATGGCAACGAGGAGTGGACAGAGCAGCGGTAAGACCCACGACTGTATTAGAGAAGTTCTGTAGCGCAGCACTATGCACCTAGTCGTCGCCTTAATCGACAACACTATCTTTAGGTATCAGATATAAAAAACTGCATAGACTTTCAACAATAAATATTTACTTCAGCAGCCTTCATTTGGAAGTTGCAGGTATTGCTATCGCAGATCAGATTGACTTCAGACAGATACCAGTAGGTGGTCAGACAGAAGGTCAGATAAAGGGCAACTAAGTCATTGACTGAGTGATAGTAGTAGTAGGTCCTCAGTTTAACGAATCTTATGGCATCAAAGGCCGTTGACGTCGCCCTCCTCCTTTAACCAGGCTTGGGACTGGCACAACCCCAAAACAAGGCAGTGACTGAGTGAGCGAGCGACTGAGCGTGTCAGTCAGTCAGTCGGTCGGTCATTCGGTCGAGCGATCGGTCGACCGGCCAGTAAGTCAGTCAGTCCGTCAGTCAATCAGCCTGTGGGATGTGTGCAAATGAGTCGGTAAATATCACTTCATCTCAGTCATTTTGCCGCATGATCAATCTGTCGACTGTCAACTTCTTACGTAATATCTTGCTACACATATTTTAAAATTACCCACCCATTTCAAGATTGTGGTTGAAGTAAGTAATGGTACGATTTGATCTTTGACGAAATAGCTGTAGAGGGTGAAATGATGTTTATCTTAAAGGGAGCTACATAGATATTCTGAATGAACGACCGACCGAATGGCATTGCGTCAGAGTGAGCACCCACCG